>CAKMYH010000104.1:0-22032 GCA_929108735.1 Andrena dorsata
TTTAGCCTAGTATCGTGCAAACGCGGTTATTGTAGCCTAGAATCGAAAATAACTCGGTTATTTTAGCCTAGTATCGTGCAAACGCGGTTAGTTTAGCCTAGTATCGTGCAAACGCGGTTATTGTAGCCTAGAATCGAAAATAACTCGGTTATTTTAGCCTAGTATCGTGCAAACGCGGTTAGTGTAGCCTAGAATCGAAAATAACTCGGTTATTTTAGCCTAGTATCGTGCAAACGCGGTTAGTTTTAGCCTAGTATCGTGCAAACGCGGTTATTGTAGCCTAGAATCGAAAATAACTCGGTTATTTTAGCCTAGTATCGTGCAAACGCGGTTATTGTAGCCTAGAATCGAAAATAACTCGGTTATTTTAGCCTAGTATCGTGCAAACGCGGTTAGTTTAGCCTAGTATCGTGCAAACGCGGTTAGTTTAGCCTAGTATCGTGCAAACGCGGTTATTGTAGCCTAGAATCGAAAATAACTCGGTTATTTTAGCCTAGTATCGTGCAAACGCGGTTATTGTAGCCTAGAATCGAAAATAACTCGGTTATTTTAGCCTAGTATCGTGCAAACGCGGTTAGTTTAGCCTAGTATCGTGCAAACGCGGTTATTGTAGCCTAGAATCGAAAATAACTCGGTTATTTTAGCCTAGTATCGTGCAAACGCGGTTATTTTAGCCTAGTATCGAAACTAACGCGGTTATTTTAGCCTAGTATCGTGCAAACGCGGTTATTGTAGCCTAGAATCGAAAATAACTCGGTTATTTTAGCCTAGTATCGTGCAAACGCGGTTATTGTAGCCTAGAATCGAAAATAACTCGGTTATTTTAGCCTAGTATCGTGCAAACGCGGTTATTGTAGCCTAGAATCGAAAATAACTCGGTTATTTTAGCCTAGTATCGTGCAAACGCGGTTAGTTTAGCCTAGTATCGTGCAAACGCGGTTATTGTAGCCTAGAATCGAAAATAACTCGGTTATTTTAGCCTAGTATCGTGCAAACGCGGTTAGTTTAGCCTAGTATCGTGCAAACGCGGTTATTGTAGCCTAGAATCGAAAATAACTCGGTTATTTTAGCCTAGTATCGTGCAAACGCGGTTAGTTTAGCCTAGAATCGAAAATAACTCGGTTATTTTAGCCTAGTATCGTGCAAACGCGGTTATTGTAGCCTAGAATCGAAAATAACTCGGTTATTTTAGCCTAGTATCGTGCAAACGCGGTTATTGTAGCCTAGAATCGAAAATAACTCGGTTATTTTAGCCTAGTATCGTGCAAACGCGGTTAGTTTAGCCTAGAATCGAAAATAACTCGGTTATTTTAGCCTAGTATCGTGCAAACGCGGTTATTTTAGCCTAGTATCGAAACTAACGCGGTTATTTTAGCCTAGTATCGTGCAAACGCGGTTATTGTAGCCTAGAATCGAAAATAACTCGGTTATTTTAGCCTAGTATCGTGCAAACGCGGTTAGTTTAGCCTAGAATCGAAAATAACTCGGTTATTTTAGCCTAGTATCGTGCAAACGCGGTTAGTTTAGCCTAGTATCGTGCAAACGCGGTTATTGTAGCCTAGAATCGAAAATAACTCGGTTATTTTAGCCTAGTATCGTGCAAACGCGGTTATTGTAGCCTAGAATCGAAAATAACTCGGTTATTTTAGCCTAGTATCGTGCAAACGCGGTTATTGTAGCCTAGAATCGAAAATAACTCGGTTATTTTAGCCTAGTATCGTGCAAACGCGGTTATTGTAGCCTAGAATCGAAAATAACTCGGTTATTTTAGCCTAGTATCGTGCAAACGCGGTTAGTTTAGCCTAGTATCGTGCAAACGCGGTTAGTTTAGCCTAGTATCGTGCAAACGCGGTTATTGTAGCCTAGAATCGAAAATAACTCGGTTATTTTAGCCTAGTATCGTGCAAACGCGGTTATTGTAGCCTAGAATCGAAAATAACTCGGTTATTTTAGCCTAGTATCGTGCAAACGCGGTTAGTTTAGCCTAGTATCGTGCAAACGCGGTTATTGTAGCCTAGAATCGAAAATAACTCGGTTATTTTAGCCTAGTATCGTGCAAACGCGGTTATTTTAGCCTAGTATCGAAACTAACGCGGTTATTTTAGCCTAGTATCGTGCAAACACGGTTATTGTAGCCTAGAATCGAAAATAACTCGGTTATTTTAGCCTAGTATCGTGCAAACGCGGTTATTGTAGCCTAGAATCGAAAATAACTCGGTTATTTTAGCCTAGTATCGTGCAAACGCGGTTATTGTAGCCTAGAATCGAAAATAACTCGGTTATTTTAGCCTAGTATCGTGCAAACGCGGTTAGTTTAGCCTAGTATCGTGCAAACGCGGTTATTGTAGCCTAGAATCGAAAATAACTCGGTTATTTTAGCCTAGTATCGTGCAAACGCGGTTATTTTAGCCTAGTATCGAAACTAACGCGGTTATTTTAGCCTAGTATCGTGCAAACGCGGTTATTGTAGCCTAGATTCGAAAATAACTCGGTTATTTTAGCCTAGTATCGTGCAAACGCGGTTAGTTTAGCCTAGTATCGTGCAAACGCGGTTATTGTAGCCTAGAATCGAAAATAACTCGGTTATTTTAGCCTAGTATCGTGCAAACGCGGTTATTGTAGCCTAGAATCGAAAATAACTCGGTTATTTTAGCCTAGTATCGTGCAAACGCGGTTAGTTTAGCCTAGTATCGTGCAAACGCGGTTAGTTTAGCCTAGTATCGTGCAAACGCGGTTATTGTAGCCTAGAATCGAAAATAACTCGGTTATTTTAGCCTAGTATCGTGCAAACGCGGTTATTGTAGCCTAGAATCGAAAATAACTCGGTTATTTTAGCCTAGTATCGTGCAAACGCGGTTATTTTAGCCTAGTATCGAAACTAACGCGGTTATTTTAGCCTAGTATCGTGCAAACGCGGTTATTGTAGCCTAGAATCGAAAATAACTCGGTTATTTTAGCCTAGTATCGTGCAAACGCGGTTAGTTTAGCCTAGTATCGAAACTAACGCGGTTATTTTAGCCTAGTATCGTGCAAACGCGGTTATTGTAGCCTAGAATCGAAAATAACTCGGTTATTTTAGCCTAGTATCGTGCAAACGCGGTTATTGTAGCCTAGAATCGAAAATAACTCGGTTATTTTAGCCTAGTATCGTGCAAACGCGGTTATTGTAGCCTAGAATCGAAAATAACTCGGTTATTTTAGCCTAGTATCGTGCAAACGCGGTTAGTTTAGCCTAGTATCGTGCAAACGCGGTTAGTTTAGCCTAGTATCGTGCAAACGCGGTTATTGTAGCCTAGAATCGAAAATAACTCGGTTATTTTAGCCTAGTATCGTGCAAACGCGGTTATTGTAGCCTAGAATCGAAAATAACTCGGTTATTTTAGCCTAGTATCGTGCAAACGCGGTTATTGTAGCCTAGAATCGAAAATAACTCGGTTATTTTAGCCTAGTATCGTGCAAACGCGGTTATTTTAGCCTAGTATCGAAACTAACGCGGTTATTTTAGCCTAGTATCGTGCAAACGCGGTTATTGTAGCCTAGAATCGAAAATAACTCGGTTATTTTAGCCTAGTATCGTGCAAACGCGGTTAGTTTAGCCTAGTATCGTGCAAACGCGGTTATTGTAGCCTAGAATCGAAAATAACTCGGTTATTTTAGCCTAGTATCGTGCAAACGCGGTTATTTTAGCCTAGTATCGAAACTAACGCGGTTATTTTAGCCTAGTATCGTGCAAACGCGGTTATTGTAGCCTAGAATCGAAAATAACTCGGTTATTTTAGCCTAGTATCGTGCAAACGCGGTTATTGTAGCCTAGAATCGAAAATAACTCGGTTATTTTAGCCTAGTATCGTGCAAACGCGGTTATTGTAGCCTAGAATCGAAAATAACTCGGTTATTTTAGCCTAGTATCGTGCAAACGCGGTTAGTTTAGCCTAGTATCGTGCAAACGCGGTTATTGTAGCCTAGAATCGAAAATAACTCGGTTATTTTAGCCTAGTATCGTGCAAACGCGGTTATTGTAGCCTAGAATCGAAAATAACTCGGTTATTTTAGCCTAGTATCGTGCAAACGCGGTTATTGTAGCCTAGAATCGAAAATAACTCGGTTATTTTAGCCTAGTATCGTGCAAACGCGGTTAGTTTAGCCTAGTATCGTGCAAACGCGGTTATTGTAGCCTAGAATCGAAAATAACTCGGTTATTTTAGCCTAGTATCGTGCAAACGCGGTTATTTTAGCCTAGTATCGAAACTAACGCGGTTATTTTAGCCTAGTATCGTGCAAACGCGGTTATTGTAGCCTAGATTCGAAAATAACTCGGTTATTTTAGCCTAGTATCGTGCAAACGCGGTTAGTTTAGCCTAGTATCGTGCAAACGCGGTTATTGTAGCCTAGAATCGAAAATAACTCGGTTATTTTAGCCTAGTATCGTGCAAACGCGGTTAGTTTAGCCTAGAATCGAAAATAACTCGGTTATTTTAGCCTAGTATCGTGCAAACGCGGTTAGTTTAGCCTAGTATCGTGCAAACGCGGTTATTGTAGCCTAGAATCGAAAATAACTCGGTTATTTTAGCCTAGTATCGTGCAAACGCGGTTATTGTAGCCTAGAATCGAAAATAACTCGGTTATTTTAGCCTAGTATCGTGCAAACGCGGTTATTGTAGCCTAGAATCGAAAATAACTCGGTTATTTTAGCCTAGTATCGTGCAAACGCGGTTATTGTAGCCTAGAATCGAAAATAACTCGGTTATTTTAGCCTAGTATCGTGCAAACGCGGTTAGTTTAGCCTAGTATCGTGCAAACGCGGTTAGTTTAGCCTAGTATCGTGCAAACGCGGTTATTGTAGCCTAGAATCGAAAATAACTCGGTTATTTTAGCCTAGTATCGTGCAAACGCGGTTATTGTAGCCTAGAATCGAAAATAACTCGGTTATTTTAGCCTAGTATCGTGCAAACGCGGTTAGTTTAGCCTAGTATCGTGCAAACGCGGTTATTGTAGCCTAGAATCGAAAATAACTCGGTTATTTTAGCCTAGTATCGTGCAAACGCGGTTATTTTAGCCTAGTATCGAAACTAACGCGGTTATTTTAGCCTAGTATCGTGCAAACACGGTTATTGTAGCCTAGAATCGAAAATAACTCGGTTATTTTAGCCTAGTATCGTGCAAACGCGGTTATTGTAGCCTAGAATCGAAAATAACTCGGTTATTTTAGCCTAGTATCGTGCAAACGCGGTTATTGTAGCCTAGAATCGAAAATAACTCGGTTATTTTAGCCTAGTATCGTGCAAACGCGGTTAGTTTAGCCTAGTATCGTGCAAACGCGGTTATTGTAGCCTAGAATCGAAAATAACTCGGTTATTTTAGCCTAGTATCGTGCAAACGCGGTTATTGTAGCCTAGAATCGAAAATAACTCGGTTATTTTAGCCTAGTATCGTGCAAACGCGGTTATTGTAGCCTAGAATCGAAAATAACTCGGTTATTTTAGCCTAGTATCGTGCAAACGCGGTTAGTTTAGCCTAGTATCGTGCAAACGCGGTTATTGTAGCCTAGAATCGAAAATAACTCGGTTATTTTAGCCTAGTATCGTGCAAACGCGGTTAGTTTAGCCTAGTATCGTGCAAACGCGGTTATTGTAGCCTAGAATCGAAAATAACTCGGTTATTTTAGCCTAGTATCGTGCAAACGCGGTTATTTTAGCCTAGTATCGAAACTAACGCGGTTATTTTAGCCTAGTATCGTGCAAACGCGGTTATTGTAGCCTAGAATCGAAAATAACTCGGTTATTTTAGCCTAGTATCGTGCAAACGCGGTTAGTTTAGCCTAGTATCGAAACTAACGCGGTTATTTTAGCCTAGTATCGTGCAAACGCGGTTATTGTAGCCTAGAATCGAAAATAACTCGGTTATTTTAGCCTAGTATCGTGCAAACGCGGTTATTGTAGCCTAGAATCGAAAATAACTCGGTTATTTTAGCCTAGTATCGTGCAAACGCGGTTATTGTAGCCTAGAATCGAAAATAACTCGGTTATTTTAGCCTAGTATCGTGCAAACGCGGTTAGTTTAGCCTAGTATCGTGCAAACGCGGTTAGTTTAGCCTAGTATCGTGCAAACGCGGTTATTGTAGCCTAGAATCGAAAATAACTCGGTTATTTTAGCCTAGTATCGTGCAAACGCGGTTATTGTAGCCTAGAATCGAAAATAACTCGGTTATTTTAGCCTAGTATCGTGCAAACGCGGTTATTGTAGCCTAGTATCGAAACTAACGCGGTTATTTTAGCCTAGTATCGTGCAAACGCGGTTATTGTAGCCTAGAATCGAAAATAACTCGGTTATTTTAGCCTAGTATCGTGCAAACGCGGTTAGTTTAGCCTAGTATCGAAACTAACGCGGTTATTTTAGCCTAGTATCGTGCAAACGCGGTTATTGTAGCCTAGAATCGAAAATAACTCGGTTATTTTAGCCTAGTATCGTGCAAACGCGGTTATTGTAGCCTAGAATCGAAAATAACTCGGTTATTTTAGCCTAGTATCGTGCAAACGCGGTTATTGTAGCCTAGAATCGAAAATAACTCGGTTATTTTAGCCTAGTATCGTGCAAACGCGGTTAGTTTAGCCTAGTATCGTGCAAACGCGGTTAGTTTAGCCTAGTATCGTGCAAACGCGGTTATTGTAGCCTAGAATCGAAAATAACTCGGTTATTTTAGCCTAGTATCGTGCAAACGCGGTTATTGTAGCCTAGAATCGAAAATAACTCGGTTATTTTAGCCTAGTATCGTGCAAACGCGGTTATTGTAGCCTAGAATCGAAAATAACTCGGTTATTTTAGCCTAGTATCGTGCAAACGCGGTTATTTTAGCCTAGTATCGAAACTAACGCGGTTATTTTAGCCTAGTATCGTGCAAACGCGGTTATTGTAGCCTAGAATCGAAAATAACTCGGTTATTTTAGCCTAGTATCGTGCAAACGCGGTTAGTTTAGCCTAGTATCGTGCAAACGCGGTTATTGTAGCCTAGAATCGAAAATAACTCGGTTATTTTAGCCTAGTATCGTGCAAACGCGGTTATTTTAGCCTAGTATCGAAACTAACGCGGTTATTTTAGCCTAGTATCGTGCAAACGCGGTTATTGTAGCCTAGAATCGAAAATAACTCGGTTATTTTAGCCTAGTATCGTGCAAACGCGGTTATTGTAGCCTAGAATCGAAAATAACTCGGTTAGTTTAGGTTAGTTTGGGTTTAGGTTAGTTTGGGTTAGTTTGGGTTAGTTTAGGTTAGTTTAGGTTAGTTTAGGTTAGTTTAGGTTAGTTTAGGTTAGTTTAGGTTAGTTTAGGTTAGTTTAGGTTACCCTCTCCAGGGCCGACCACCTTGACGATGGTGAGAGGGCTCTAGGGCAGCGGCGATGGCCCTCCTCGGGCGCTGTGTGAGGGGTATTACCCTCGCGCAGTGGCCGGCGGGGACTGCTACTGCCTCTAGCTAAGGGTCGACCAAAACAAGGCGGGGTTGGCTACGTACCAACCCCCCCCCCTTTTAGGCGGCACCACGCCCGGTGCCATCCCAGTCGGGTCCCTCCTCCCCCGACTTCCGTCCCATGCGCGTCTCACGACGTATGCGGGTTGGTGGTCGGGGGTGTTTCCCCCCTTTCCCCTGTACCCTACCCTCCGCGTATTTTACCCCCCAGTCCGTGCCCCCCTCTCCCCTGTCCTAGGCGCGCTTTGGCGTATGCGGGGCGGGGTGTTGGGGGTACCTTAAGTATTACTATTACCCAGTCGGCCCCCTACCCCCCGGCTTCCCAGCCTATGCGCGTCTTGCGACGTATGCGGGTTGGCGGTCGGGGGTGTCCTCTGTCTTCTTTCTTTCTTTCTTCATTTTTTCTATCCTCCTTCTACTTTTCTTCCCCCTTCCCCCCGGCACCCCTCGCGAAGTTACCCCCCAGTTTGTGCCCCCCTCTCCCCTGTCCTAGGCGCGCTTCGGCGTATGCGGGGCGGGGTGTTGGGGGTACTTTTACTTTTACTCTACCTATCTTATCATTATTACCCAGTCGGCTCCCTACTCCCCGGCTCTCCGACCAATGCGCGTCTCGCGACGTATGCGGGTTGGTGGCCGGGGGTGTGTTTGCCCTCTCTCCCCGCACTCTTGGTGTACTGTAGCCCCCCCCCCCTCCCCACCCGTGCCCCCTCCCCCCTGCCCTATGCGCGCTCTGGCGTATGCGGGGCGGGGTGTTGGGGGTACTTTCTACTTTTTACTTCTCTTTTTTATTTTTTATTTTTATTATTACCCAGTCGGCCCCCTACTCCCCGGCTCTCCGACCTATGCGCGTCTCGCGACGTATGCGGGTTGGTGGCCGGGGGTGTCTTTGCCCCCTCTCCCCTGCCCTATGCGCGCTCTGGCGTATGCGGGGCGGGGTGCTGGGGGCACCTTATTACATTACCCAGTCGGCCCCCCGTCCCCCGGCTTGCCATCCTATGCGCGTCTTACGGCGTATGCGGGTTGGCAGTCGGGGGTGTCCCTGCCCTCCCTCCCCCGCACTCGTTGTGTATTACCCCTCCCCCCCCAGCCCCCCCAACCCCGTTTCTTTATTATTACCCAGTCGGCCCCCTACTCCCCGGCTCTCCGACCTATGCGCGTCTCGCGACGTATGCGGGTTGGTGGTCGGGGGTGCCCCCCCTTCCCCCCCTTTCTTTCTTCTGCGTGGTCCGTGTACCCCAGTTCCCCCCCCCCCCGCCCCCTTTTCTTTTTCTATTTGCCCGGCCCGGCGATGGGTGGAGCCGAGCGTGCGGCTGAGGAGATGTTAGTGCGTCGGACTAGGCGTGTTAGGACTCTACGGAGAGGATCTTCCGTGGGGAGTCCGGCCGATAGCTTCGGCTTGTATTAGATCCTGGGCCATTAGAACCGGGCCCGTGTGTTTCGGCGAAATCCGCTGGGCGGTGGGGCCGTCGCCCCTAAGACACACACATGGAAATGCATAAGTATAGCCTGGCCTCGGATGTTACTCAGGCGAATGCTGGTGCAAGACCAGACCCCCCTTGCGTTGTCGGCAGCGAGACGGGGACCGGCAATAAGCCCGATGGTGCTGCGCTGATGCGGCGGGCCAGCACCACCGGAGTTGGGGTTAGCCCCACTTCGGAAGAAGACACAGCGGCACGACCTGGCTACGTTTACACGGACAGTGAGTTGGATAGAGACGCGAGCGTGGTGAAGGAGAAGAACGGTGGACCGAAGGCAGTGGTCCACAGTGGCCCCGAGTGTGTTGCCTCCTCCCCTGGAGCGGCTAGATGGGTGACCGGCACCCTGGCCGATTTCATGGCCGCTAGGCTGGCGGAGTACAAGGCCGAGGTCTACTCTAAGGACGGTGGGGAGGGGCGACCTATGGCGACTAAGGACGCCCCGGTGAATGTGGAGACGCCGCGGGCCGGCCGGAACGTCGAGGCGGTGACGAGGCAGCAGCCGGAGGACCCCTGCGTGGGCGGCCTTGATGAGAGAATGGGTCACACGATACCGGAGACGCCATCCCCGGGGCAGAGGAAGAAGGAGAGGAATGATGTCCCTGGGGTGAAGGCACCCATCGTTGAGGAGGGTGAGGACCTCTGTACCACTGCGTTTAAGGGGAAGCAAATCCCGCGGACCCCCCCGCCTGCCGTATTGGTCCCTGGTTCTGCGGTCCCGTCCGAGATGGCGGGGGCGGCAGAAGGGCCGGGCCCGGGTCAGGTGAACAACAAGGAGGGCAAGGAGGACGCGAGCGGGGGAACCAGTGGACCCCCGGTGAAGGGCCCGGTGATGCCCCTGCCCCAGGTGATGCCCCTAGCTAGGTCTAGTGGCGAGGGGGCGAAGAAGAAGAAGGAGAAGACGGGAGTCAGTGTGACCCCCGGCGACCCTGTGGACCGGTGTCTGGAGGCGGGGCCCCCCCGGGCTTCAGAGGTTCCGTCCATTAGGGCAACGACCAAGGAGAAGGCTCCGAGGGAGAGGGATGCCCCCGAGGTGAGGTCCGGGGAGTTACTGGCAGAGGTGGCCTCGTTCCTGGAGGGGCTGCGGGATATATGCGCAAGGGCCACAGATGATCTAGGCGCTAGAAAGCCCTCATCGAAGGTGACCTCGACCAGATGGGTCCAGGAGTTGGTGGACTCGATTGCCCGGGGCTGTGAGAAAGCGGCTGCAGCCGCGGCGGAGGCAGCGGCGATACAGGCCATAAGCAGGTGGCAGGGTGGGAGTCTGCCGGAACCACCCCGTGAGAATTTGGAGGTGGAGAGCGGTGCACCCCGGCGCAACCCCCGACAGCAGGAAGGCGGCGGGGGTGGGTCGACCGGAATCGCAACCAGGGATGCGGGGACCCAGTGTGATCAACCCCGGGTGGATGGCCCTGCCCCTGGCCTGGTGCCCATGGAGCAGGTGACCCCTGACATGAGGCCCCCCCCCCCCTAATAAGATACAGGGGAAGGCGAAGGCGAAAAGAGCTCGGGCATCGCCGCAGGAGGACGCCGATAGGTCCCCCCCCCAGGATGGTAAGAGAAAGAGGAAGAAGAACGAGGCAGCCACTGCGGTAGCCGGTGCTACCCCACTTCCGTCCAAAGAACGTGGCATGGGTGGGGTGAGTGTGGTGGGATCGGCGCCGGTGGGGATAGTGGGCCCACCGGCATTAGGGCCGCAACCACGATCGCCGGCGAATGAGGAGCAGGCATGGTGCCCTATAAGGTCGAAAGGGCAAATTAAGAGGGACCGACGTGCTCGGAGGGTGAGGGAGTTGGAGGCCCAGAGGACCCATCAGGTCCTCCCCCCCCTTCTGTTCGAACAGCTGGCGACCCAGTCCCGGCTTGTTGACCGACCGCCGGCGCAGTGGCCGGCGTTGCAAGGGCTGCAGTGGATACGGCAGCAGCAGCCGGAGAGGCAGCAACAGCAGCAGCAACAGCAAAGTCAGCAGCAACAACGGCCGCAACAGCAGCAAGACCAACAGCAACGGCAGCAGAAGCAACACCAGCAGCAGTGGCAGCGAGACCCGCAGAGTACGCCGCAGCAGGGGCGTCAATCGCAGGGGCCATCTGGGAATCTGCAGTACCGGGGGCAGCACCCGGGGAACGGTCTGCGGGGAACCCAGGCCCTCGGGGCAGGAGTTAGCACTGGCCCGCGGAAGCCGGCGCCAGCGAGGAGGAGACCAGAGGCAGTTATGGTCAAGGTGCCGCCAACGTCGACGTATATCGACGCGTATAAACTGCTCCTCTCGAAGGGTAGGGGAACCCTTGCTGGGGTGAGGGGAGTAAAGAAGACGAGGCAAGGGCACATCCTTCTCGAGCTGGAGAAGAGTGCCAATGCTGAAACGCTGGCGCAGGAGATCAGGAAGAAGCTGGGGGGGGGCCTCGAATGTGCCCCACTCCAGGATAAGAGGTCCCTGGAAATTAGGGGCCTTGACCCTGCGGTCGAGGGCCCGGAGCTGCTCCGGGATCTCGGGGGAGCGCTGAGAGTGGTACCCGAGCGGCTGGCCCTGAAAATGCTGCGGATGGGCCAGGATGGGACCCAGACGGCGGTGGTGGAGGCCCCGGCCAACGATTTGAGGGAAACTAACGGGGGGGTGAGGTTTAGGTCTGGCCTCTCATGGGCGAGGGCCAGGGTCCTGCCTAAACTCACCCGTTGCTTTAGGTGCCACCTTCTGGGACATGTGGCGAAGGAATGTAAGACAACGGCGGAGGGAGCCGAGTTGTGCCGCAGATGCGGTGGAGTGGGCCACAAGATCGGGGGCTGTACCAATCAGCCCAGGTGTGCGATCTGCAGCGGTAACGGGATCGTAGGCAACAGGGTAGCGCATGTTACGGCTTCCCTCGGCTGCCCATTTAACAGAGCAACGACCGGGACGGAGCCACGGGTGAGTAAAGCGGGACGCGATACCGGTGACCCAAATGGCCCTTAAGATTCTACAGATCAATCTAAACAGATGTAGATTGGCTCAGGATATCATGGAGCACAATGCGTCACGTCTCAGCGTGGACGTGGTAGTGATCTGCGAGCCATACAAACAACAGAGGTTTTGGTTCAACGACGAGGTGGGGGACACCTCGATTTGGGTCACCGGTTTTAACGGCCATTTCCCCACGCTGTCTCGCCCTACTAAGGCGGATGGGATGGTGGCGGTGGCCTGGGAGGGGCGGGTGGTAGTGAGTTGCTACTGCTCCCCCAGGCATAAACTGGACCAATTTGGGTCGTACCTGGACACGCTGGAGGGTATCCTGGTGGAAATGTGGTCCCCGGGGATGGGGATGATCCTAGCGGGGGACTGGAACGCTAGATCCCCGGCCTGGGGAGGAGGACGCCTCGATAGGAAGGGGACGGCTGTCCTGGATCTACTGGGCAGGCACGGCCTTGTACCGGTCAAGGTCCCGGACAAGTTCACCTACACGTTTGAACGGAACAATAGGAGGTCGTTCATTGACATCATGTCCGTGGACCGGATCACCGCCAAGGGGTTAAGGAGCGAGGTCCTCAAACAGTGCTCGTACTCGGACCACAGCTACGTCCTGCACACCATCAGGAGGACGAGGGGTCGGCGTACGGCCCCGATGTGGCCGAGATACTCCACTAAGGACCATGACCCTGAGGCGGTGATCCTGCAGTTTGGCCGGCTCAACGGGGATGAGGTCGAACTGCCCGGTGGAGAGGAACCCAGGGCTGAGCGCTTTCAGAGGCTCCTTGAGGAGACAGCAAGATCGACCCTCCCTAGGAAGTCCCTCCCTAGGGGCTCCAGGAAGCCGAATGGATGGTGGTGCCCAGAGGTCGCGGAGGCACGAGCGGAGTCGCTCAGAGCGAGGAGGCGCTCCCAGAGACGCAGGAAAAGGGGTGGACCGGAGGCGGAGGAGGCACGGAGGGCCTACTCGCTGGCGAGTAGAGGGTTGCAGATCGCGATCTGGAGGGCAAAGGAGGCTCAGTGGCAGGGGCTCTGCTCCCGGGTCGATCTCGACCCGTGGGGCAAGCCATATAAGGTGGTCATGGCCGGACTTGGTGGCCGGGCACCGAGGACGATCATGTCCCCGGCCCAAGTCCAAGCTGTGTTAACACAGCTTTTTGTTACGGCCCCACCCCGCCCAGCGCTCCCTGCCCCGAACCCTCCCGCCCCCTTACCCCCGCCTGGGTCACCCCCAGTGGCGGTACCGGACGTGGTGGATGTCGGCATTGACCTGGTCGATGATGCGATCAGGAGCCTGAAACCTAAGAAGGCCCCTGGGTTGGACGGGGTCCCCTCAGAGGTGGTCGCGGAGATCGCTAGGGCTTTCAGGAGCGAGCTCAGGGAGGCGATTGCCGACACCCTGGCCAGGGGGAGCATCCCGGCGGCGTGGAAAAACGCAAGGGTGGTGCTCATCCCGAAGCCCGGGAAGGAACCCACCGCGCCCGGTGCTTACCGCCCGATCAGCGTTCTCCCAGCCCTCAGCAAGATATGGGAGTACGCTGTAAAGGCCGTTATTGAGCGCGAGATTGGCCGGGACCCATTTGCCCCTACCCAGTTTGGGTTCCGTAGAGGTGTGGGGACAATTGAGGCGGTCCAGGAAGTCCTGAAGTTTGCGGAGGGCTGCGTAGCGAAGACCAAGCGCAGGATTTGCGTGATGGTGTTGATTGACGTCCGGAACGCTTTCAACACCATCCGCTGGGACCTTGTCATCGGGGAACTGCACAAGAGGGGTGTGCACCCGGCGGTCATCAGAGTCCTTGAGGACTATTTCTCGGACCGCTGGGTGACCGTCCACACACAAGACGGGGAGGTTAGGGCGGAGATCACTGCGGGGGTCCCCCAGGGCTCCGTTTTGGGACCATTCCTTTGGAATTTGGTCTATGACGGGGTCATAAGGACGGTGGGGACCGGGCGCTTCGTGAAGGCCATTGCGTACGCAGACGACCTGGCGGTCGTGTTCTCGGCCAGGGACGCGGCCCAGGCGGACGCGATGATGTCGAGTACGCTCGGCAGGGTTAAGGCATGGTTTGAAGCGTCGGGCCTGGGGATTGCCACCGAAAAGACCGAGGTGATCGTCCTTGCAGGCCTCCGCAGTGATAAGGAAAGGAGGTTCCCGGTGATGGGGTCCCATATCGCGGCTGCGAAGACGGTCCGCTACTTGGGGGTCACTCTTGACTGCCGGCGCCGTTTTAAAACCCACCTGGAAGAGGTGGTCCG
This sequence comes from Andrena dorsata, assembly GCA_929108735.1. Classification (NCBI taxonomy): domain Eukaryota; kingdom Metazoa; phylum Arthropoda; class Insecta; order Hymenoptera; family Andrenidae; genus Andrena; species Andrena dorsata. The sequence goes on from CAKMYH010000104.1 coordinate 14,135, forward strand.
ACGGGGAGATGGCGTGGTCGGAGCGCTGGCCTCCCTGCTCCCAAACGTTAGGGGCCCCTCTGTGGGGTCGAGGAGACTTTATTATAACGTTTGGGAGTCAGTGGTCATGTATGCATCTCCTGTGTGGGCGCCGGCGATGAGGGTGGGTGTTTGTCGCACTATCCTGCGCAGGGCCCAGAGGGCGGCCCTGATCAGGACCACCACGGCCTACCGCACGGTGTCCTTTCACGCTCTGTGCGTCTTAGCGGGGAGAATGCCCCTTGACCTGAAGGCGGTTATGTGGAGCGAGGTGTTTGAGGCGAGGGCGGCTGACCGCGATAACCCGCTACCCCAGGGGGATACAGCGGCGTTGGGGGCCAGACTGGCCTCCCACAAGAAACGCGCGCTAGAAGCCGCGGTAGAAAAGTGGCAGGTAATGTGGGACGCGTATGACCCGGGTAACTGGACGAAGCGCCTGGTCCCAGCGGTGACAACGTTTATGGAGGGGGTTGGCATTGCCCGGCAGCCGGACTTCTGGTTGACCCAGATCCTGACATCGCATGGCTCCTTTGCCGCGTTTAGAAGCAGGATAGGGAAGGCCGATAGTGATATCTGTGAGGAGTGCGGCGCGGGTCGAGATGACGCGGAGCACGTCCTCACGGCCTGCCCTGCCTTCGAAGAGGAGCGGCAGACCCTGGAGGGTGCAATTGGTGGCCCGATAACGCCCGAATCCATCATCCCCATGATCCTAGGGAGTGAAGAAGGGTGGGATCGTCTAAGGGCCTTTGCGTCAGGGGTTATGGGCAGGAAGGCCCAAAGAGAAGTAAGAAGGGAGAAGGAGTTGCGGGATGCCCAGGCAGCGTTGGCCAGGGAGGAAGCCCTTAGAAGGGCACAACTCAGGCGAAGGCGGGCATGCAAAAGGAAAGGGGGTGGTGGTGCCCAGGGGGGAAAACCTCCAAACAAGAGGGCCAGGAGGGTGCCTCCCCCCCAGCTGGGGACGGATAGTCCCACATGAGAACGCTTATTTTTTTAGATTACGCTTATTTTATTTTAGCGTGTAACTTATTCGCCGGGTGTCGGGACCTTTTTACGTCCCTCAATCTTTTATCCGCGTATTTAACCGCCTTAGGTGTAGGGGCTTACTTTTTTCTACGTCCCTCAATCTTTTATCCGCGTATTTAACCGCTTCATTGGGAGGGGATCACCTCTCTTTTCTTGGTGTATCCCCCCATCCTTTTATTTTAGCCGCGTTTTTAACCGCTCCGATGGGTCTTGGGATCACCCCTTTTTTTTTTTTTTTTTTTTGGTGCATCCCCCCATCCTTTTATCTTTTTTATCCGCGTATTTAACCGCTCCGTTGAGTCTGGGGATCACCCCCTTGTACCGGAATGCGGGCCCAGTTCCTCCTTATATGAGGAGGAGGTTGGGCCTACGCAAGGTCCAGGTGGATGCGCGTAAGGGCGCAAAGGAGGGCTCTCCACCTATACACGGTGGCCGTGGGGTGAAGTAATACATTTAAGTCCCCCCCACGGCATGGAGGCCATGTGCAAGGAGGCACATCAGAGGGGGTTTTTAGTGGGTAGCCCGCCATTAGGGCGGGGAGTCCCACATAACCGCGGCATCTGGGCCAAGGTATGCATAAAGCATTTTCCCCCTCTCTAAAAAAAAAAAAAAAAAAAAAAAAAAAAAAAAAAAAAAAAAGGTTAGTTTAGGTTAGTTTAGGTTAGTTTAGGTTAGTTTAGGTTAGTTTGGGTTAGTTTGGGTTAGTTTGGGTTAGTTTGGGTTAGTTTGGGTTAGTTTAGGTTAGTTTAGGTTAGTTTAGGTTAGTTTAGGTTAGTTTGGGTTAGTTTGGGTTAGTTTGGGTTAGTTTGGGTTAGTTTGGGTTAGTTTGGGTTAGTTTGGGTTAGTTTGGGTTAGTTTAGGTTAGTTTAGGTTAGTTTAGGTTAGTTTGGTTAGTTTAGGTTAGTTTAGGTTAGTTTAGGTTAGTTTAGGTTAGTTTAGGTTAGGTTAGTTTAGGTTAGTTTAGGTTAGTTTAGGTTAGTTTGGGTTAGTTTGGGTTAGTTTGGGTTAGTTTGGGTTTAGTTTGGGTTAGTTTGGGTTAGTTTAGGTTAGTTTAGGTTAGTTTAGGTTAGTTTGGGTTAGTTTGGGTTAGTTTGGGTTAGTTTAGGTTAGTTTGGGTTAGTTTGGGTTAGTTTGGGTTAGTTTAGGTTAGTTTAGGTTAGTTTAGGTTAGTTTGGGTTACGTTAGGTAACCGAGAGACAATGTATAGGAAACTTGCCCTTGAAAAGGCAATCTCGGAATGGCAGGCAATCTGGGATAGGGTCGAGGAAACCTGTTGGACAAGGGTGCTGATCACCTCCGTGGAAACCTTTATGGGGGAGGGCCCTTGTGCCCTGACGGTAGATTATTTCTCTACTCAGCTCCTTACAGGACATGGTGCCTTCCAGGCCTTTAGGAAAAGAATTGGGAAGGCATCGGAGGATAAGTGTCTTAGCTGCAGAGAAGATTTAAGGGACGACGCGGAGCACACATTATTTATTTGCACTACGTATAGTGATGAGAGAAGGGCTCTAGAGAGGGAAGTGGGGGTGGTTTTAACCAGGTTTAACATGGCTAAGAAGATCACACAAAGCGAGAAAAATTGGAACGCCTTCAGGACCTTTGCCAAAGCAGTAATGAAGGACAAGGAGGATAAAGAAAGGGCGATTGAAAAAGCAGCTAGGGAGGAGAGACTCCGAATCCGGAAGGAGGAAGCGGATAGGGCCAAAAGAGAAAGGGCAAGGCTATCCAGAAAAAGGAAAAGGAATGGCCAAAATGACAATGGACCTAGCAGTAGGGTGAGAAGGGCACGAAGGACAGACAGGATGGCCCTTGGAGGATCGACAAGTATGGGAGGTCGACCTCCATAAAAATAAATAAATAAATTCTAGTCACTGTTTATATATACACCCCCTTTTGGGATATTTTAATTATTTATTGCCTCTTCGTGTTAATTTATTAAAGTGTGGTCGCCATAATTTATTTAATTTATTCTATTATTTATTAAGTGATGACGAGGACTTATGTCTTGAGGTCCATTTTACGCTGCGACAAGGGTACGCTAAGGGCTATGATAAAGTGTCCTTCTGCTAAATACCACGCGCCGATAAGTAGCCATTCTGATGGTATATGACAGGTGACCAATGACGGATAAGAGACCGACGGAAGGTAATGTACCGTCGGTCGAGAAGTTAAGTAGGTCGATAGGTGGCCGATCGGCGGTAAGATACCGGCGGCAGTTCAAGCACTCGAGTAGTCGGTGGGTTACCGGGCGTCGAGAGGTTCCCGACGGCCGGTGGATAAGTCAACGACTGTCGGTAATGGATCGACTAATAACCGGGTAGAATAGATACCTCAGAAGGGTAAGTTACCTGAAGGAGGTACCATACGTGAGACGAGGAATAAGTGGTAACTTACCTTTGACCGTTAAACATCGAGGGAAGGTAACTGGCCCAGGGAGGTATATCCTACCCTGAAAGAAGGGAGAAGATTATTTCAGTGAAGAAAGAAGAGAGAAGAGAGAATGAGGAATAGGATTTCTGCACATAGAAGAATACGTGGAGTCCTAAGAGGACATCGGAGGGAATTTTCTGAGGCTTTTGAAGAGGAAATAATTCTATTCTTCGGGATAAGGCTTTGGAATTGGAGAAGGAGGTCCACCGCTTTTTTTTTTTTGGCAGGCTCTCGGGAAGTAGTCCCGCCAAGTCCCCTGGCAGCCTAGGTGGAAGGCCATGAAATGAGAGCCCTTAGGAGGGGGTTTTTAGCGGGTATGCCCATTAGGGGTGAGTCCCGCATAACCCAGAGACTCGCGCTCTGGGTATGCATTAAGCATTTTCCCCCTCCACAACAAAAAAAAAAAAAAAAAAAAAAAAGGTTAGTTTGGGTTAGTTTGGGTTAGTTTGGGTTAGTTTGGGTTAGTTTGGGTTAGTTTGGGTTAGTTTGGGTTAGTTTGGGTTAGTTTAGGTTAGTTTTAGGTTAGTTTAGGTTAGTTTGGGTTAGTTTGGGTTAGTTTAGGTTAGTTTAGGTTAGTTTAGGTTAGTTTGGGTTAGTTTGGGTTAGTTTGGGTTAGTTTGGGTTAGTTTGGGTTAGTTTGGGTTAGTTTGGGTTAGTTTGGGTTAGTTTGGGTTAGTTTGGGTTAGTTTGGGTTAGTTTAGGGTTAGTTTGGGTTAGTTTAGGTTAGTTTGGGTTAGTTTGGGTTAGTTTGGGTTAGTTTGGGTTAGTTTGGGTTAGTTTGGGTTAGTTTAGGTTAGTTTAGGTTAGTTTAGGTTAGTTTAGGTTAGTTTAGGTTAGTTTAGGTTAGTTTGGGTTAGTTTGGGTTAGTTTGGGTTAGTTTGGGTTAGTTTGGGTTAGTTTGGGTTAGTTTGGGTTAGTTTGGGTTAGTTTGGGTTAGTTTGGGTTAGTTTAGGTTAGTTTGGGTTAGTTTGGGTTAGTTTGGGTTAGTTTGGGTTAGTTTGGGTTAGTTTGGGTTAGTTTGGGTTAGTTTGGGTTAGTTTGGGTTAGTTTGGGTTAGTTTGGGTTAGTTTGGGTTAGTTTGGGTTAGTTTGGGTTAGTTTGGGTTAGTTTGGGTTAGTTTAGGTTAGTTTGGGTTAGTTTGGGTTAGTTTGGGTTAGTTTGGGTTAGTTTGGGTTAGTTTGGGTTAGTTTGGGTTAGTTTGGGTTAGTTTGGGTTAGTTTGGGTTAGTTTGGGTTAGTTTAGGTTAGTTTGGGTTAGTTTAGGTTAGTTTGGGTTAGTTTGGGTTAGTTTGGGTTAGTTTGGGTTAGTTTGGGTTAGTTTGGGTTAGTTTAGGTTAGTTTGGGTTAGTTTGGGTTAGTTTGGGTTAGTTTGGGTTAGTTTGGGTTAGTTTGGGTTAGTTTGGGTTAGTTTGGGTTAGTTTGGGTTAGTTTAGGTTAGTTTAGGTTAGTTTAGGTTAGTTTAGGTTAGTTTAGGTTAGTTTAGGTTAGTTTAGGTTAGTTTAGGTTTGGGTTAGTTTAGGTTAGTTTGGGTTAGTTTGGGTTAGTTTGGGTTAGTTTAGGTTAGTTTGGGTTAGTTTGGGTTAGTTTGGGTTAGTTTGGGTTAGTTTGGGTTAGTTTGGGTTAGTTTAGGTTAGTTTAGGTTAGTTTAGGTTAGTTTAGGTTAGTTTGGGTTAGTTTGGGTTAGTTTGGGTTTAGTTTGGGTTAGTTTAGGTTAGTTTGGGTTAGTTTAGGTTAGTTTGGGTTAGTTTAGGTTAGTTTGGGTTAGTTTGGGTTAGTTTGGGTTAGTTTGGGTTAGTTTGGGTTAGTTTGGGTTAGTTTGGGTTAGTTTGGGTTAGTTTAGGTTAGTTTAGGTTAGTTTAGGTTAGTTTGGGTTAGTTTGGGTTAGTTTGGGTTAGTTTAGGTTAGTTTAGGTTAGTTTAGGTTAGTTTAGGTTAGTTTAGGTTAGTTTGGGTTAGTTTGGGTTAGTTTGGGTTAGTTTGGGTTAGTTTGGGTTAGTTTGGGTTAGTTTAGGTTAGTTTGGGTTAGTTTAGGTTAGTTTAGGTTAGTTTGGGTTAGTTTGGGTTAGTTTGGGTTAGTTTGGGTTAGTTTGGGTTAGTTTGGGTTAGTTTGGGTTAGTTTGGGTTAGTTTGGGTTAGTTTGGGTTAGTTTGGGTTAGTTTGGGTTAGTTTGGGTTAGTTTGGGTTAGTTTGGGTTAGTTTGGGTTAGTTTGGGTTAGTTTAGGTTAGTTTAGGTTAGGTTAGTTTTAGGTTAGTTTGGGTTAGTTTAGGTTAGTTTGGGTTAGTTTGGGTTAGTTTAGGTTAGTTTGGGTTAGTTTAGGTTAGTTTGGGTTAGTTTGGGTTAGTTTGGGTTAGTTTGGGTTAGTTTGGGTTAGTTTGGGTTAGTTTGGGTTAGTTTAGGTTAGTTTAGGTTAGTTTAGGTTAGTTTAGGTTAGTTTAGGTTAGTTTAGGTTAGTTTGGGTTAGTTTAGGTTAGTTTAGGTTAGTTTGGGTTAGTTTGGGTTAGTTTGGGTTAGTTTGGGTTAGTTTGGGTTAGTTTAGGTTAGTTTGGGTTAGTTTGGGTTAGTTTGGGTTAGTTTGGGTTAGTTTGGGTTAGTTTAGGTTAGTTTGGGTTAGTTTGGGTTAGTTTGGGTTAGTTTGGGTTAGTTTGGGTTAGTTTGGGTTAGTTTGGGTTAGTTTGGGTTAGTTTGGGTTAGTTTGGGTTAGTTTGGGTTAGTTTAGGTTAGTTTGGTTAGTTTGGGTTAGTTTGGGTTAGTTTGGGTTAGTTTGGGTTAGTTTGGGTTAGTTTGGGTTAGTTTAGGTTAGTTTAGGTTAGTTTAGGTTAGTTTGGGTTAGTTTGGGTTAGTTTGGGTTAGTTTGGGTTAGTTTGGGTTAGTTTAGGTTAGTTTAGGTTAGTTTGGGTTAGTTTGGGTTAGTTTAGGTTAGTTTAGGTTAGTTTAGGTTAGTTTAGGTTAGTTTGGGTTAGTTTGGTTTGGGTTAGTTTGGGTTAGTTTGGGTTAGTTTGGGTTAGTTTGGGTTAGTTTGGGTTAGTTTGGGTTAGTTTGGGTTAGTTTGGGTTAGTTTGGGTTAGTTTGGGTTAGTTTGGGTTAGTTTGGGTTAGTTTGGGTTAGTTTGGGTTAGTTTGGGTTAGTTTGGGTTAGTTTGGGTTAGTTTGGGTTAGTTTGGGTTAGTTTGGGTTAGTTTGGGTTAGTTTGGGTTAGTTTGGGTTAGTTTGGGTTAGTTTGGGTTAGTTTGGGTTAGTTTGGGTTAGTTTGGGTTAGTTTGGGTTAGTTTGGGTTAGTTTGGGTTAGTTTGGGTTAGTTTGGGTTAGTTTAGGTTAGTTTAGGTTAGTTTGGGTTAGTTTGGGTTAGTTTGGGTTAGTTTGGGTTAGTTTAGGTTAGTTTAGGTTAGTTTAGGTTAGTTTAGGTTAGTTTGGGTTAGTTTGGGTTAGTTTGGGTTAGTTTGGGTTAGTTTAGGTTAGTTTGGGTTAGTTTAGGTTAGTTTAGGTTAGTTTAGGTTAGTTTAGGTTAGTTTAGGTTAGTTTAGGTTAGTTTAGGTTTGGGTTAGTTTAGGTTAGTTTGGGTTAGTTTGGGTTAGTTTGGGTTAGTTTAGGTTAGTTTGGGTTAGTTTGGGTTAGTTTGGGTTAGTTTGGGTTAGTTTGGGTTAGTTTGGGTTAGTTTGGGTTAGTTTGGGTTAGTTTGGGTTAGTTTGGGTTAGTTTAGGTTAGTTTAGGTTAGTTTAGGTTTAGGTTAGTTTAGGTTAGTTTAGGTTAGTTTAGGTTAGTTTAGGTTAGTTTAGGTTAGTTTAGGTTAGTTTGGGTTAGTTTGGGTTAGTTTAGGTTAGTTTAGGTTAGTTTAGTTTGGGTTAGTTTGGGTTAGTTTGGGTTAGTTTGGGTTAGTTTGGGTTAGTTTAGGTTAGTTTAGGTTAGTTTGGGTTAGTTTAGGTTAGTTTAGGTTAGTTTAGGTTAGTTTGGGTTTAGTTTAGGTTTGGGTTAGTTTGGGTTAGTTTGGGTTAGTTTGGGTTAGTTTGGGTTAGTTTAGGTTAGTTTAGGTTAGTTTAGGTTAGTTTAGGTTAGTTTAGGTTAGTTTAGGTTAGTTTGGGTTAGTTTGGGTTAGTTTAGTTTGGGTTAGTTTGGGTTAGTTTGGGTTAGTTTAGGTTAGTTTAGGTTAGTTTAGGTTAGTTTAGGTTAGTTTAGGTTAGTTTTAGGTTAGTTTAGGTTAGTTTAGGTTAGTTTAGGTTAGTTTGGGTTAGTTTGGGTTAGTTTGGGTTAGTTTGGGTTAGTTTGGGTTAGTTTGGGTTAGTTTGGGTTAGTTTGGGTTAGTTTGGGTTAGTTTGGGTTAGTTTGGGTTAGTTTGGGTTAGTTTAGGTTAGTTTAGGTTAGTTTGGGTTAGTTTGGGTTAGTTTGGGTTAGTTTGGGTTAGTTTGGGTTAGTTTGGGTTAGTTTAGGTTAGTTT
>CAKMYH010000105.1:0-2500 GCA_929108735.1 Andrena dorsata
ACCAGCGCGACGACCGGGGTCGAACCATCAGAGTAATACGTTCGCAACGGAAGGAGGAACGAGGATCCAATGGTTGGTTGTTCGGACGATTCGGACCAGCTTGTGCTCGGACGATGGTCCCGCAGAACACCACTGGAGTCCGTCGGGACATTGAAATATTTCGGAGCAATTGGAGTATTTCGGGATTTTCTCGTAAACCAGCGCGACGACCGGGGTCGAACCATCAGAGTAATACGTTCGCAACGGAACGAGGAACGAGGATCCAATGGTTGGTTGTTCGGACGATTCGGACCAGCTTGCGCTCGTACGATGGTCCCGCAGAACACCACTGTAGTCAGTCGGGACTTTGAAATATTTCGGAGCAATTGGAGTATTTCGGGATTTTCTCGAAAACCAACGCGTCGACCGGGTAGAACCATCAGAGTAATACGTTCGCAACGGAACGAGGAACGAGGCTCAATGGTTGTTCGGACGATTCGGACCAGCTTGCGCTCGGACGATGGTCCCGCAGAACACCACTGGAGTCCGTCGGGACATTGAAATATTTCGGAGCAATTGGAGTATTTCGGGATTTTCTCGTAAACCAGCGCGACGACCGGGGTCGAACCATCAGAGTAATACGTTCGCAACGGAAGGAGGAACGAGGATCCAATGGTTGTTCGGACGATTCGGATCAGTTTGTGTTCGGACGATGGCCCCGGGACTTGGTAACATTGCTTCGCCGCCGAGACATTCAAATTTCCAGCGGCGTATCGCTTCGCCGCCGTGGGATTCAACGTTCCAGCGGGGTATCGCTTCGCCGCCGTGAGATTCAACGTTCCAGCTGCGTATCGCTTCGCCGCCGTGTTATTCAAAAAGTCCCAGCGGCGTATCGCTTCGCCGCCGTGGGATTCAATGTTCCAGCGGCGTATCGCTTCGCCGCCGAGACATTCAAATTTCCAGCGGCGTATCGCTTCGCCGCCGTGAGATTCAACGTTCCAGCGGCGTGTCGCTTCGCCGCCGTGTGATTCAACGTTCCAGCGGCGTATCGCTTCGCCGCCGTGAGATTCAACGTTCCAGCGGCGTATCGCTTCGCCGCCGTGGGATTCAATGTTCCAGCGGCGTGTCGCTTCGCCGCCGTGGGATTCAACGTTCCAGCGGCGTGTCGCTTCGCCGCCGAGATATTCAAATTTCCAGCGGCGTATCGCTTCGCCGCCGTGAGATTCAAATTTCCAGCGGCGTGTCGCTTCGCCGCCGTGAGATTCAACGTTCCAGCGGCGTGTCGCTTCGCCGCCGTGAGATTCAATGTTCCAGCGGCGTATCGCTTCGCCGCCGTGGGATTCAACGTTCCAGCTGCGTATCGCTAAGCCGCCGTGGGATTCAATGTTCCAGCGGCGTATCGCTTCGCCGCCGTGAGATTCAATGTTCCAGCGGCGTATCGCTTCGCCGCCGTGGGATTCAATGTTCCAGCGGCGTATCGCTTCGCCGCCGTGGGATTCAACGTTCCAGCGGCGTGTCGCTTCGCCGCCGAGATATTCAAATTTCCAGCGGCGTATCGCTTCGCCGCCGTGAGATTCAATGTTCCAGCGGCGTATCGCTTCGCCGCCGTGGGATTCAATGTTCCAGCGGCGTATCGCTTCGCCGCCGTGGGATTCAACGTTCCAGCGGCGTGTCGCTTCGCCGCCGAGATATTCAAATTTCCAGCGGCGTATCGCTTCGCCGCCGTGAGATTCAACGTTCCAGCTGCGTATCGCTTCGCCGCCGTGTTATTCAAAAAGTCCCAGCGGCGTATCGCTTCGCCGCCGTGGGATTCAACGTTCCAGCGGCGTGTCGCTTCGCCGCCGAGATATTCAAATTTCCAGCGGCGTATCGCTTCGCCGCCGTGAGATTCAAATTTCCAGCGGCGTGTCGCTTCGCCGCCGTGAGATTCAACGTTCCAGCGGCGTGTCGCTTCGCCGCCGTGAGATTCAATGTTCCAGCGGCGTATCGCTTCGCCGCCGTGGGATTCAACGTTCCAGCTGCGTATCGCTAAGCCGCCGTGGGATTCAATGTTCCAGCGGCGTATCGCTTCGCCGCCGTGAGATTCAACGTTCCAGCGGCGTATCGCTTCGCCGCCGTGGGATTCAATGTTCCAGCGGCGTATCGCTTCGCCGCCGTGGGATTCAACGTTCCAGCGGCGTGTCGCTTCGCCGCCGTGAGATTCAAATTTCCAGCGGCGTATCGCTTCGCCGCCGTGAGATTCAAGGTTCCAGCGGCGTATCGCTTCGCCGCCGTGGGATTCAATGTTCCAGCGGCGTATCGCTTCGCCGCCGTGGGATTCAACGTTCCAGCGGCGTGTCGCTTCGCCGCCGAGATATTCAAATTTCCAGCGGCGTATCGCTTCGCCGCCGTGAGATTCAACGTTCCAGCTGCGTATCGCTTCGCCGCCGTGTTATTCAAAAAGTCCCAGCGGCGTATCGCTTCGCCGCCGTGGGATTCAATGTTCCAGCGGCGTATCGCTTCGCCGCCGTGGGATTCAACG
>CAKMYH010000105.1:7500-10000 GCA_929108735.1 Andrena dorsata
ATAAAGCAGAAGTATGTGTGTGTGTGCAACAACACAACAAAACTTCTTCAGATTCTTTCTCTTCCCTCGCTCGCTCGCTCGAAATTTCCCATGCACACCGCGCGTATACGGCATCGCGCCACACGCACATGCATCTTTTCCCCCCTACACATCCCGGCTCATAGCCGGAGACCCGAACGACGGATCGATGTGGTGATCGATCTCGTGTGGTGGTAATCCAGAGGTGCGCCATCGCACGATTTTCCAGAGGAAAGGTATTTTATTAATACCGGACTCTCTCTTCTCCTCTAATCGAGAGAATTAGAGTTTTCCCCTACCTCTAATTGCGCCTCGCCAAAGTGTCTTTTCGTCGCGGTTCGTCGATTCGGCACGGGTGGAGACTCTCCTCGCGGAACGACCACCGGTTTTTACTTTAACGTCCGTCCGCTATTATTAGCTTTGAGATTCCGCTATCCCTTCACGCCTCGAGCAGCGACTCGCAGCAGAGGGAACCGTGGAAAAATAAGCTTTTCCGTGGACTGGACGACCGGCGAGACCCGCGGGGTCTCTTGTACGATCGACCAACAACGCGACAAAGACATGGGGCGATCGGGGAGACTCTTTTCTCTTCAATTCTACGAAGGAGAGAGTCTTCTTACATATACCTCTCGCGGCATCAGCGCCTTTCGGTTCGTCAATGTTCAAATATTCGCGCAGCCGCGCCAACGAGGATTCCGGGGGTACAGAAACGTTTTAAACGACGCGTGGAGCAATATCGTAGTCTCGCTCTCTTCTTCTCATCGGATGTTTGGCGCAAACAAACAACACCACTCTTGTGTGTCGACGGAACGTGGCCATAGGGAGGGAATGAATAGGGGGGCTAGGCGAGGACACGCGCAACGACGGGGAAAATACATCGACCCGATCATGTTAACGAGTGGTTTTTTCATTTTTCATCCCGCACAGCGCCTCCCCATTATTCATTCTACATCAATCCCTTGTGGATCTTCACGGCGTCCCGGAAGAACGAGTGTGTGTGTGTTGTTGTCGTCGTGCCCTCGATGTGGTGTATAGATGATTGAGACTGGACTTTTTCTCTCACTTGTCGTCAACGACGACCCTCTTTTTAAAATCCCTGGGGCCGCTTCTTGAACGCGACGATAGATCGGCGCACATATGCCGCGCGCACTCCGCGCTCTTTCTCCTCAATATCTCTTCTCTTCTCTTTGGTCTCTCTTTCTAGGGACAAGTTTATCATTTCAGGCGACGTCGGGAGCACGGTTAAAAGATCTCGCGCGGGACGTGAAGGCAAATTCTACAAACCAGTGCGAGCGGAGAGGCCGCTGTGTGTGTGTGTGTGTGTCTGATCCGGGGAGCGGTGCTGCAGCACACGGGCGGTCGTTATGAAACAACGACGCACAACGCCGTGATGAAAGCATGCACGCACGCGAGTCCTCGCGCGATCATTCGTCACATATCACATTCGCTTCCTCTCTCTGTTTCTGGTTCTCGCACGGCAAGAGAATATACACGCTTCACGATTCTCGGCGCGAGCCGTTGCAAACGCCGACGAACCGCCCAACTTTCGCTCGTACGTCGCGTATCTCTAGTGTATCATCCGACCCGACTCCGAAACGCGTTACATCGTCGGAAACGCGAGACGGCGAGGATGTGATTACGCAGAGACCGACGCAAGCAGTCTTTTGTATGTGATAACGACCCTCAGCCAGGCGTGGTCCAGGAATTGTATCCGTGGACCGCAATGTGCGTTCGAAATGTCGATGTTCATGTGTCCTGCAGTTCACACGTTGACGCGCAATTAGCTGCGTTCTTCATCGACCCACGAGCCAAGTGATCCACCGTTCAGGGTAATCGTGTTATTAAATATGTTCGTTAATATCTTTGTTCTCGGTTCGGATGAAGCCGTGGCCCGTGCGCCTCCAACCAGCGCGCGAAGGAGGTCCGGGCGTCGCCAGCGTTGACGACACGGTGTGTGTGATTTGTGTCCAAGACTGGAACACCGTCGAAGCGTACCGCGGCGGAAACACCGCGACACGTCCGACGGCCGAGCGTACATGTTCATTTAAAAACCTTCGAGAGATACACTGTTCGGCACGAGAACCGTAATATAACCGTGTATACTCTGGACGGGGTGCAGCAACAGCACCGCACGCGGCAGCATCTCCTCCCTCCTCCCTCCTCCCTCCGCTGCTGCTCTCTATCGTCGCCGTCCCCCGAAAGCGGACACACGGCCGGCTTCGATCGGTCAAATCTGACTTTCGCTATCGAAACTTCACAGCCGGTCCCTTTTTTGGCTATCGGGGCGCGCGATTAAGCGAGCGATACTGGGGGGGGGGGGGATGCACGTCGACGCGATGGATGTGTGTGCTGCGAGCCGCCGCCCTAGGTTACCCGGGAGGATCCCCTCCGAGGAGGGTGTCCGTCCGTCACAGGACTTTTAGGAGAGCCCGACCACAAAACTGAGGAAGCGGGATGCGAGTGGAAGAAGCGTCGTCGTCGA
>CAKMYH010000105.1:12500-17500 GCA_929108735.1 Andrena dorsata
GATGACCATGCGATCAGCACAAAGTTATTCAGAGTCACCAAAGCAAACGATGGGACGGACGGCGAACCATCCGCCACCGATTGGTTTTGATCTAATAAAAGCGTTCCTTCCATCTCTGGTCGGAACTCTGTTTTGCATGTATTAGCTCTAGAATTACCACAGTTATCCAAGTAAATGTGGGTACGATCTAAGGAACCATAACTGATTTAATGAGCCATTCGCGGTTTCACCTTAATACGGTATGTACTGAGACATGCATGGCTTAATCTTTGAGACAAGCATATGACTACTGGCAGGATCAACCAGGGAGCTTCGCGAAGCTTCCCTCTATTCGAATTCACCACACTTTCGTGTTCTTTCTGTTCTCATCGCGTCGTCCGCTCTTTTAGAGACGGATCGACGATGCCCCACGTTTATAACTTTATAAAACTTGCACACGTCAGCGTGCAGTTTTAGAGAGACATCATATCCTCGAATCGTTCCACTAATTCTATCTCGGATATGTGCCGCATACACACACTCTCCTTTATATAATACTTCTTCTAGACACCATATATATATATCCTAGGATTTTCCACGGACTAACTCCATCAGATATAATATACGTGCCCTTTCTCTTCACTCGCCTTTATTATATACTTCGACATCATATCTTTTCGATTTTTCCACGGACTAATATCGGATATGTGCCTTTTATATATACGTTCACAGAAAGATCGCAGATTCAGACAAAATTCATTATATTTCCCTTATAAATAAGGGATGGCATCGGATGCTCGATAAAGCGCGTATCACGCGTGCCGCTGCATCCATCGGGAAGCACGGAGTACACGCACGCAATCATCAACCGTAGAAGCACGGATCACTACACGCTGGACATATCGACAAAGCGCGTAACATTCACGCTGGTCATGTACGTAATAGCGCGGACAAGTGCATGCTGAGCAAACGGGAAAGCGCGGACCGTGCCATGCTGGTCATAACGAGTTGGCACGTAATGTGCGCGCTAGGCATATCGAGATCTGACACCTCTTGGGTTTGTATCTACTTTCTCCCTCTTTCAAAGTTCGAACGTTTATAGTTCGATACTTTATATGTACCCGACGCTAGCCTTCCTTAGCGTTTTGTTAAGTTTACATCGTCCATCTGCGTGGATAAAGAGTTGAATGCGTGAGGTAGTACAAGCATACACAGAATTGCATATGTGTCACCAACGTCACTTATGGACGCTCACCACATAAGGGCCATTCGGTCTTAGACACCGACCCGTGGTAATGCTGTGTGGAGAAATCCGAAACGCAACACGGTAAGAACAGTCGAGACAGAATCTCGAGGAGCGGTGACTGCTTCTCAACCGAGGTCATAGAATAGCCACGCGCCCAAAACGCTGCTCCGACCGAGACGCTCGGATCGTCGCTCTCCCTTATAGATACCGAACGGCCGGCCGGAACGCCGGCGCCGCCGTACCTTACGCACGGGCGCTTATGGGTGTAAACCGCTGCTACAACAGGCCGTTCGAACGGCACGTTGGGACTTAGCCGCTGGGAGAGCGTCGGAGACAAGAGTAAACCGACTAAACGAATAATTATAATACATTCGCCGCGAACATTACCACGCTAAATACACGCTCCCAAACGACATTGGAAAATAATTTCTCGAAACTTTGAAATATTTCGAAGCATTTGGGGTTTTTCGCGATTTTCTCGGAAAACCAGCGCGACGACCGAGGACGAACCATCAGAGTAATACGTTCGCAACGGAACGAGGAACGAGGATCCAATGGTTGGTTGTTTGGACGATTTTCGCTGTCGACGGACGATGGTCCCGCAGAACACCACTGAAGTCCGTCGGGACTTTGAAATATTTCGGAGCAATTGGAGTATTTCGGGATTTTCTCGAAAACCAACGCGTCGACCGGGGTCGAACCATCAGAGTAATACGTTCGCAACGGAACGAGGAACGAGGATCAATGGTTTTTCGGACGATTCGGACCAGCTTGTGCTCGGACGATGGTCCCGCAGAACACCACTGGAGTCCGTCGGGACATTGAAATATTTCGGAGCAATTGGAGTATTTCGGGATTTTCTCGTAAACCAGCGCGACGACCGGGTTCGAACCATCAGAGTAATACGTTCGCAACGGAACGAGGAACGAGGATCCAATGGTTGGTTGTTCGGACGATTCGGACCAGCTTGCGCTCGTACGATGGTCCCGCAGAACACCACTGTAGTCAGTCGGGACTTTGAAATATTTCGGAGCAATTGGAGTATTTCGGGATTTTCTCGAAAACCAACGCGTCGACCGGGGTCGAACCATCAGAGTAATACGTTCGCAACGGAACGAGGATCGAGGATCCAATGGTTGGTTGTTTGGACGATTTTCGCTGTCGACGGACGATGGTCCCGCAGAACACCACTGAAGTCCGTCGGGACTTTGAAATATTTCGGAGCAATTGGAGTATTTCGGGATTTTCTCGAAAACCAACGCGTCGACCGGGGTCGAACCATCAGAGTAATACGTTCGCAACGGAACGAGGAACGAGGATCCAATGGTTGGTTGTTCGGACGATTCGGACCAGCTTGCGCTCGTACGATGGTCCCGCAGAACACCACTGTAGTCAGTCGGGACTTTGAAATATTTCGGAGCAATTGGAGTATTTCGGGATTTTCTCGAAAACCAACGCGTCGACCGGGGTCGAACCATCAGAGTAATACGTTCGCAACGGAACGAGGAACGAGGCTCAATAGTTGTTCGGACGATTCGGACCAGCTTGGGCTCGGACGATGGTCCCGCAGAACACCACTGGAGTCCGTCGGGACATTGAAATATTTCGGAGCAATTGGAGTATTTCGGGATTTTCTCGAAAACCAACGCGTCGACCGGGGTCGAACCATCAGAGTAATACGTTCGCAACGGAACGAGGATCGAGGATCCAATGGTTGGTTGTTTGGACGATTTTCGCTGTCGACGGACGATGGTCCCGCAGAACACCACTGTAGTCAGTCGGGACTTTGAAATATTTCGGAGCAATTGGAGTATTTCGGGATTTTCTCGAAAACCAACGCGTCGACCGGGGTCGAACCATCAGAGTAATACGTTCGCAACGGAACGAGGAACGAGGCTCAATGGTTGTTCGGACGATTCGGACCAGCTTGGGCTCGGACGATGGTCCCGCAGAACACCACTGGAGTCCGTCGGGACATTGAAATATTTCGGAGCAATTGGAGTATTTCGGGATTTTCTCGTAAACCAGCGCGACGACCGGGGTCGAACCATCAGAGTAATACGTTCGCAACGGAACGAGGAACGAGGATCCAATGGTTGGTTGTTCGGACGATTCGGACCAGCTTGCGCTCGTACGATGGTCCCGCAGAACACCACTGTAGTCAGTCGGGACTTTGAAATATTTCGGAGCAATTGGAGTATTTCGGGATTTTCTCGTAAACCAGCGCGACGACCGGGGTCGAACCATCAGAGTAATACGTTCGCAACGGAACGAGGAACGAGGATTCAATGGTTGGTTGTTCGGACGATTCGGACCAGCTTGCGCTCGTACGATGGTCCCGCAGAACACCACTGGAGTCCGTCGGGACATTGAAATATTTCGGAGCAATTGGAGTATTTCGGGATTTTCTCGTAAACCAGCGCGTCGACCGGGGTCGAACCATCAGAGTAATACGTTCGCAACGGAACGAGGAACGAGGATCCAATGGTTGGTTGTTCGGACGATTCGGACCAGCTTGCGCTCGTACGATGGTCCCGCAGAACACCACTGTAGTCAGTCGGGACTTTGAAATATTTCGGAGCAATTGGAGTATTTCGGGATTTTCTCGTAAACCAGCGCGACGACCGGGGTCGAACCATCAGAGTAATACGTTCGCAACGGAACGAGGAACGAGGATCCAATGGTTGGTTGTTCGGACGATTCGGACCAGCTTGCGCTCGTACGATGGTCCCGCAGAACACCACTGTAGTCAGTCGGGACTTTGAAATATTTCGGAGCAATTGGAGTATTTCGGGATTTTCTCGAAAACCAACGCGTCGACCGGGGTCGAACCATCAGAGTAATACGTTCGCTACGGAACGAGGAACGAGGCTCAATGGTTGTTCGGACGATTCGGACCAGCTTGCGCTCGGACGATGGTCCCGCAGAACACCACTGGAGTCCGTCGGGACATTGAAATATTTCGGAGCAATTGGAGTATTTCGGGATTTTCTCGTAAACCAGCGCGACGACCGGGGTCGAACCATCAGAGTAATACGTTCGCAACGGAACGAGGAACGAGGATCCAATGGTTGGTTGTTCGGACGATTCGGACCAGCTTGCGCTCGTACGATGGTCCCGCAGAACACCACTGTAGTCAGTCGGGACTTTGAAATATTTCGGAGCAATTGGAGTATTTCGGGATTTTCTCGTAAACCAGCGCGACGACCGGGGTCGAACCATCAGAGTAATACGTTCGCAACGGAAGGAGGAACGAGGATCCAATGGTTGGTTGTTCGGACGATTCGGACCAGCTTGTGCTCGGACGATGGTCCCGCAGAACACCACTGGAGTCCGTCGGGACATTGAAATATTTCGGAGCAATTGGAGTATTTCGGGATTTTCTCGTAAACCAGCGCGACGACCGGGGTCGAACCATCAGAGTAATACGTTCGCAACGGAACGAGGAACGAGGATCCAATGGTTGGTTGTTCGGACGATTCGGACCAGCTTGCGCTCGTACGATGGTCCCGCAGAACACCACTGTAGTCAGTCGGGACTTTGAAATATTTCGGAGCAATTGGAGTATTTCGGGATTTTCTCGAAAACCAACGCGTCGACCGGGGTCGAACCATCAGAGTAATACGTTCGCAACGGAACGAGGAACGAGGCTCAATGGTTGTTCGGACGATTCGGACCAGCTTGCGCTCGGACGATGGTCCCGCAGAACACCACTGGAGTCCGTCGGGACATTGAAATATTTCGGAGCAATTGGAGTATTTCGGGATTTTCTCGT